>CM034152.1:381085468-381095693 GCA_019776745.2 Taxus chinensis | reverse complement strand
CCACTTATGTTACTGCCTCCAAATTTTAATCACCCCTAATTGCCCACCTTAATGGCCATGGTGACCCTCAAGAGAATCTTAGATCCTTTCATGTGGCATGTCTCGATTATGCAGATGATCATACTTTTCTAGCCAACATATTCCCTTAAAGTATTCAAGATTATACCATGCGTTAGTTTTATGATCTACCTATTCACTCGATAACATCATTCACGTAATTAGCCAATGCTTTTATTATACATTTTTCAATCAATATCGGTTCTAAAATATCTTGCGGTCAACTTTCATAAATTAAACAATGTTCCAATGAGTATATAGTAGACTATCATCAATGTGTTGGGAATTCAACTGATTGATGTTTCAAACTTAGGCATCTCATTCAAGATCTCATTGACAATAATTCAATAAATATCCCCAAGCCTTTGACATCTAAGCTAGTCAATGAAAACTAAAAGATCAAAATATTCAAGGATCCATTTCCTAAGAATGACAAGCAAGCCATTGATTCTTCAGCTAATCATGCACATCACATTGTGCCTCCTTCATTGGGGCCTCTTGATTTTCTAGTTGTTAATGCTGATGCATCTCCACCACTCATCACATTATCTGATCACAATTATAATGCTACATTTTCTTCTAATACAATGCACATCAATGCTTCTATTAGATCTTATATTGTCAACAACAATATGGTCAATCCATTAACTCTTATTAGTGTGTGCTATATTACACTCCTCATTACTATTAACTATCCACTCTCTTAAATTTCATATCCAATTCCCAAATTTTATGGCTACATCTAGCTTCTGGTTATAGTTGGGGCTTTCACCATGTTTGTTCCATTCGTTGCAACAACTTCAATTAAATGTCGTGACATGCTCTTAGGTATTCCTTAGCTTCACGCCACTCAAGCTATCTTGTCCACAAACCATTTGTGTCTCAAATTCATTCACAATAATTAAGTTTTCACTCTCAAAGGTGTTCCACCATCCACACCATTTCTTCAACATCCTCTTGAGGATGTCATTTCCAACACTACAACATCTCGCCTCCCGGGCCTCTCAAATCTAAGGCATACTCTGCACCTAGCTCTTCTATTTGCACATGGCCTACTCATTGTCATTGAACTACTAGCCCATCTTTTCAACCTAAGTCCCTTACTTAGGTATACCCTTCACACAAGATTTCACAATCTCCTTCACCTCTTAGGCCTGCTTCACATAGGTACTCATCACCTCCTAGGTATACATCACATAAGTTCCCATCACCTCCTAAGCCTCCTTCACATAGGTGCTCATCACCTCCTAGGTATACTTCACATAGGTTCCCATCACCTATTAGGATTCCTTCACATATACATCGTTATTTTAATACACCATTGATCTCAGAGTGTGGTCACATGCCTTTACCTCCTCATACATCAGGTAGATGACCCTTTCCCTTCATATTCATTAGATAGCTTACTCATCGTCATACACTTGGGGTGCATCATGCTTACTTCTCCCCATTCCTAGCATCAATTGTCTACCATTTATACTCTTATGCTATGTGCTTCATACTTCCTATTTCTAAGAAATCTTACACAACTTGATACAACTTGTATCATCGTTACCCTATGACGTAGTCTTGTGCTAAGGTTCATACTTGACTATTGAGGGAATAATACATCCATGAACCTCACACACTACACATTTCATGCTTTGCACTTCACGATACATATTCCTATTATTCTATTTTCACACATCATACTAACACATGATGCACTCTAGTTCCACGGTTCATACTCAACTACTGAGGGTCTAAATCTGAAATGAACCTCACCACATTCCTCCTTTATTATCTATGCTTCATGATCTATCTTTCTAGCAAACATTTTCATACCATTTCCTAATGACGCACTCTTGTTTTATGGTTCATTCTTGAGTTCTGAGGGGGAATTTATAAATGAAACTCATTTCACACACATCTGCTAGGGGGAACATTGTTCCTTTCATATTCACACATTGCATACCATTCCACTACACTCCTACATTACATATTGCATATCTTGGTTGCATTTACTATTTCTTACTTATACTTACATGTACACTTTGTTTCTTATGCTAGACGGATACTTAGTATGTCAAAATATTTTCTATATACATATGCACATCCATTTGGTCTTTTGTAGTGAATACATATCTCTTACAGGACTTTACACACTGTAATGATGCTTGACACTATAGCTCTTATCAATCCCACCAAGGCTCCTGAGGGCATCTAAATTTCATACTCTTACACATCACATGTGCTATTATTTCATTATTTACTACTACTTCCTAGGACACTACTTATTCCATTGATACATACATGCTTTGACATGTGCTTTATCTTTCTAACATGCTAACGGGTGTTTCATACTTATTCTATTGATACATAATTATTCCATTGATCACTATTTGTATGATTTTGGCCACTGTGGCCCCGATTGTCTTGTGACATTATGAGCGATGTCTAATTTTTGTGATCTATCTTGTATGCACAATTGCTTGTTACATTGTTTTTCTATGGCATGCTTGCTACTTTTGCTACTAACACATGCATTTAGCCATTTTGTTTTCATGTGCCTTAGTTTCTACCATGCACATCCCCTCCCCCTACAGGGTATCCATTTAAATAGTTTTAGGACTTCTCCTTTGGATCACATGCTCCTATCAATGGCATATGTACCCGAAATGAGGGGGACATACATTGGATCAATCAATCACCCCATACATCATATCAAAGCAACAATAAAGATATGCATAATAAAATATCAACATAGACTATAGTTATAGAAACGACCCAAAATCTAACTTGGGTCCTCAATTCAACATAGACTCTAGCACCTAGAGATAGACACTAGTGCTTGGGTGCTCTTGACCTCTCTTGGGTGCATATGTCCTAAGTGTAAATACAACTACTTTCTCAGATCAATCCAATTTACAATAAATCACAGATCAATTTTACAGTACATGCACAATCCTCTAATAAAAAATATGCATTTTATCTCTGTTATAATCGGTGCAACTTAGAACTAATATTGTATAACTCGAAACAAAATAGGATTACACCATCCATAGTGGTGTATAATTGGGAAGCAATCATGGAAGGAGAGTGACACTAAAATTCTCTCCCCAAAAATATTCTTTGGTGGCATGAAATTTCCCAAAAAACTAACACTTGGCATAAGATCACCCAAAAAAATCACTCTTGGCATGAGATCGGCCAAAAAATTCACCATACATAGCATTTCTAGGACATCTTTCTCTCCTTTTACACTCATGCTCATTAGGTTTTTCCTTAATACGTAATAAGAAGAAACCCAACATCAAGCACAACAACATGTACAACATGGTACACCACAATACACTTCAACCCTAGGGTCACTTTTATACAAAGTAAACAAAAATATCAATCATATATCTAGTTTCACAAGAAGGTATAAACAACTTCACTTCAACATTGATCCGCAAGAGGATCTTTAACAAGCCCAAAAAGGCATAAAACTGGATAACACTTTCAAGTAAGCTCTTAAAATTACTTCATTCAATGAAATCACCCATCTACTATGCTAATTACCTTTTTTATTTTCTCATTCATTCACCAAGCTCATCCATATGCATTTAAGCTCTCAAATCACTTACCTTGCCACTCCAAATGCTCAAATTCTTACTTCTTGACCATATTAATCATGAATGCAATTTAGGATCCTTCCTTATTTGATGATTCTATTAAACATTCCCTTGTTTCTCAACTCATAATATATTTAAAATCACCACAAAAAAGAAACATCTCTACCACTCTTCTTTCCTCTTACCAACTTGTCACTTCTAGCTCCTCCACCTTTAGAAAAACTTTAGTATTTTCTTTCCTCTATACCATTTACAAAGATTATATAGTATTTCCTTCCATGTAGACACTTAAAATACATGTTATATTCAGTAAATAAGGAATTCAAAACTTTAACATTCCACATTACTCTTCCTTTGTACAAGACTACCTTTTCTTGTGCCAATAGTCTGTAGCGAAATTATGATATTAACATATTATTATAGGTTCTTAAAATGACTAAAACCTTAAAAACCACTTGAAAAATGATCCCCTAATGCTACATTCTTAATTTCAGGTCTTAATTCATAAAACCATAGGAGATATACTCTTTTGAACATGACATACATTTTTTCAAACAAGTTGTGTGCATCCTCAAGCCAGTCAGAAGAACACTTCATAACTCAAAAAAATATTTATTATAAAGGAAAACCATTTAAAACCCATCTGAAAAATTATGTTTTCCCCATATGGTTAAAATTTAAGATTCATTAGACTTAAAACCAAAAATTTATTGTTTCACAAACAATTTTTTAAGGTTTTTAGAGTTATTATTTAATGCCGACGAGACCATGATTCTTATTTCATTAATGCAAAGCTCAGTTGAATACTAACAAGCCAAGAAATACACCAAAACAAAGACAAATATCTATTCATTTTCAAGCTTAATACAAAATACTGAAATCCTTTTCCTTTTATGGATCTCTCTCCCTTCTCTATACGAGGGATAATGTATGAAAAACTCCCTCCTACCATCTCCTTATTTGAATACATACCCATGCATGTAACTTCCATTAAGTGTAACGCCTCTTACATATGCTATGATGATTCCAAAACTGAAACTTACTAACTCTTGGACTTCCTTTTATGCTATGACCACTCACACACACATTTATCATCTTATTCACTTACATAAATGACCAAACACACACCCTAAGACTTATATAGAATCTTACACACTTCACAACTTGTTAATAACCCTTAGATAAGCCTTTTACAATTGAATTACATTTTGGAGGGAAAGACCCTCATTCAAATTTTAAAATCCTATACTCTTACCTCTCTCCTAAACATGACTTTACACACCTGATTGACCACACTGTAGAGATAATGACACTGAATTGACTCCATGATATGCTCCTGCATGACACTTCCTCTTTCTTAGTTTCCACACTTCATTTTTACCACTTCATGCTTTCACTTGTCTCTTTGAGATGTTATCGCCATCACATTATACATGTTAATCAGATACACATCTCTTATCTAGTTTATTTTAGCAAGTATTTACTCAATAAATAAAGTGGGTGAAAATGTAGACATAAAATCACGCACTTCAGTACATCTCTAGGTCCTAAAACATACTAGTATTTACATGATTCCTAAGTGATAAAACTGGTAATTGACAACAATATTTGACCTTTTGTTTGTGCTTCTTATTTTCCATTTGATCTTACACACCCTACAACCCAGTCAATACTTTAATTGTTTATATTTTATGACTTTGGACACTAGTTCCTAGTTAGGGTGCTAACACCCATGTGCCCTTGTCCCCTATGGGTGCCCCCAACCTCTTTCCATATTACTCACTCTTTTTGGGCATTTTTTATCTTTTAGGCCTCTTATTTTCTTATGGGTCAACCCTCCAATTGTCAAGTACAAAATTTAACTAAGGGAATCATATAAATACAAAGCTATGTGACAAAAATAAAGGATCAAACTCTAAGCATACACTGTCATCACCTAAGATTATATCCAAAGGCACCTAAAGCAATTCAAGGCATCCATCTAACATTCATTCAAGGGATAAGGGACTACATTTTATGCATACACAACATAGGAAGGGAAAGTTTATTTATTTCATGCACACATCTATCTACATTGTTACATCTAGCTACAACTTGCTATCAAGTGCAGTTACATAAGGGCATCCTAGGGCACAATTTTTACACACACTCACAATAACTACATGGAGTCTGAGATGTAGTGAACCACTTGGTCCTAAGTTCACTTAGTTGGGTGACCACTGGAGTCAGTCTAACTCCTCACATTACATATTTCTTTTTTGGATTTGATGTGGTTTTGTGGGTTTTGTAGGTGAACATCTATTTTATAGGTTAAAGGTATATTTGGTGATTAAGGTATGACACACAGCTGACTAACAATGACTACCAATGACACAATAAAAATAAGATTCCAACCACTTTTGAGGTTATGGGTACCAAAAAGAAGAATTTAATGCCCAGGAACCCCTAACCTAGTCTAGGCACCCTAGTTCAGATTTGTCTAACAGTTCAATATTTTATCCTAAGTGATTACAAAATTTTAATCTTCATGTCCATTAATTTTCCAGTCTAGATCAGTTCAAGAAAAAAGTGTGAATTAGCTAAGTCTTTTTCTTTCTCTCTTGCACTCAAGGTTTCAATATTTTATTAACTTATTGCTTGTGTCATAGTGTATCTATTAGATGTAATTCATTGTTTCCATCAGTTACTCTGCTATTAGGGTTTAACATCTTTATTTTTTGGATTTAATGTGGTATTGTGGGTTTTACAGGTTATAGGTACATTTGGTGATTAAGGTGTGACACACATGAGACTAAAAATGACTACCAATGATACTTGTGTGACATAAGAAAAATAATATTTTGACCACTCTCGCAGTCACGAGTGCCTAGAAGTAGACTCTAGTGCCCAGGTACCCCTGACCCAGTCCAAGCCTTAGTCCAAATCCGTTTGAAAATTCTAGAATTTATCCTATTTTATTGGGACACTATTATTTTCTTGTTCATAAGTTTCCCAGTCCAGATTAGTTATAGGAAAATCACAAATCACCTAAGCCCTTCCCCCCCCTTCTCTCTCTTGCACTTAGGGTTTAATACTTATTCCCGATCTATGATAAAATCTACCAAAATTATCCTCTTGCAAAATTATTTCACATGATCTATTACTTTGAGGATAACATGGCATGATTTATTTTATATTGTAGAAATAATTTACTAGCCATGAACTCCATTGTTTCCTAAAAAGTTGAAAATAAACTTGCATTTTCTTGGTGACTCGATAAGCCAAATTACCTGAAATTTGGAGCAGACGATCATCATAAAATTATATTTCATCCAAGTCATTTCCTACATGATGAGGTGGATTACATTTAGGGATATGGAGGAATAATTTTTCTCTTAGTATTCTTCCCTCTTTGATGAAATTTTTATTTTCTTGGTGATCCAGTAAGCCAAATTTCTTGAAATTTGGAGCAAATGTTCTTCATAAAATAAAATTTTATTCTAGATATTGATTGAAATATGAGGTGAAGTATTTTTTGTAAATATGGAGGATTGGTTTTTCTCTTAGTATTTTTTGGTCTTCAATGAAATTCTAACTTTCCCACTAATTTGAATGAGAGAATCGTCTAAAATTTTGAGTAGAGTATCCTTGAAAAAAATGAAACTTTTAAGACCACTCTTGTCTCATTCTGACACCCAAAAGACCCACTTATAAAAATAATAATTATTTCCACACTTCACAATCTATAAATAGTAAGTGCCATGACAATTCATTCTCTGAGTTTCCATTTCTTCTTGCATATCAAGATTATTCAAAAGTGCTAAATTGAGACACTTATTAAAATAGACATACTAGAATTATACTTACTAAAAATAGAAGGTATTGGGATTGTGGTCAAACTTCACACACTCAGTCATCTCTAGTTCATGTCACTAGAAATTCTCACCATAGAGCTCAAACACTCAATTTTGGAGCTACTTTCAACTTCAAACATTGAGTATCCTAACAAAGAATGACATTGATATATCAAGTGTAAAACTGGAAGACTTGAAAATAAGGATGTTGATTGAACAATGAGTAGATGCAGAGGGGAGAAGATATCCTTAGTGGGATATTTTAGAATTGAAAAGGTCACCTTTGCAAGAGACTGAATGGTTTGATTCATCCTAGTGTTTACAGGATAATATCATCATGTTTGCAAGATTAGGATGTCACATTGTATAATGTCTCACAATAGTGTTTCTGAGCACTCATTCAATGCCTTGGAGTGTGTCCACGTCTCACGGAAGGAAGAAGTTACAATCTCAATACTTCAAGTCAATATGAGGTCAAAGGAAACTAATCTTATTCATGAAGCATTTCCTCAAAGATCCACTAGAAGCATATTCTTTGTCAACAAGAAGCTTCCCACCTCAAGATCCTCACTTCTCTCTTGTCTCCTCTCACCCCTTCCCTCTATCTTTAACATCTTTTTTCTTCATTGGGAATGTAATTTTTCCACTCTTCCATATTATTCACATAAGTGACTTAATTTGGAATTATAAAAGTCCCTTTTCAAAAATAAGAAAAAGACTTAATTTCATTCCTAGGGAATGTGAAGGTCATAAGTAGTGACAAGATGAAAAGTCACATGGGGGAAGAGGAAGAGACATTTTGTAAGCTATAAATTGGGATGGCTTCTCCATTCCAAAGGGTTAATATTTATTAATTGTTGTTATTTTCTAGCCTTTGTATCACTACTACTGCAAGAAATAAAGCCAAATTTATTCTACTCTCTCCACTTTCCAACTTTGCAAGCATTGTAATCTTGTACAACTAAGAAGGAACTTTATGTATTTGATTAACGAATCCATAGAACTTTGTATCTCCAATTTATTAGTCTTTTTTTTACTTACATGGTTGATTTATTCCCATTAAATGTGGACCTAATTTGGCTAATGTGTGTGAAATCTATAAATATACTCATAACATTAACCCCCCTCTCCATTTCCTTGTCTCCTTTTTACCTCTCTTCAAAGTAAATTCCTCACTTATACACTACACAAGTAGTTTGACATAGGTTTAGTGGAGTATTCCTGTGTGATCCCCAGACTAATGGCCACCCTACAGTTATTTAGTCCTTGAATTCAATAATGGGAGTCTCCCATACCCAAGAAGGAGGGGCTTATCCCAATGATTGTTGGTGAAAACCAATAATTTGTCTTGCAATAAATTATTTCACTAACATTTTTCAAAATGAGTTGGAGATTATTTTTTAGTGCTTGGAACGACATGAGAGAACACAAACCAATACTAATATAATATCTCATAGAAAATGAATATGTTGCATGACCTTGACCACAAATTTGTAAGAATTATGTGCCTTTCATAATCTAATTCAATGCTTAGTAGATTTGAATACATAAAAAACAAGATCTAAAAAGGTTGGTGCGTCTTGGTTGTTAATAAAGTATAAATTCTTGTCACATCATCATGCTTCAGCTTATTTTTCCCACATCCAATAATTTCTCATATATTTAGAATTAGAGTCTCTAAGTATCAAATCTTGTAGTGTTGAATTTTTCTTGTGAAAATTAGACTTGTAAGTTGTTTGTTCAAGATATTTTTAGTTCTAATCCACACAGGCTAGTGTTTGTGAATTCCAATCTAATGAATCTAAAAAAAAAAAGCTAAAAAATCAAATGGATGCAAAATTCCTTCTAATGCCAATCAATGTCGAAGGTAGAGACGATAAAATCTAGAATCCAAAAAGAGAACTATTTCTCTAATTATTACATGCTCACATAATCAAAACTTTCAGACATCATAAGGAGAAAATGGAGAACAATGATTTCCCCTAATTTAATATCAAAAATCCATTACAAAAAAAAAGGATTACAACTTTCCCTAATACCAAATGATATATTTGGTTAGAGTTTCTTTATAAAATTTAGAACAATAATGTAGAATTAACATTCAATAATAATAATCAGAGTTTTCATTCATTCAGACTAATTTCTGCATATGCAAACATCACATATATAGGAGTGGCTTCTCCTATTATTTAAGAAATCTTTGATAACCACTTACTAACTCTAAACGAGTTGTTTTTAATAACTTGTAATATATTCTCCCTAAATACATAAATTTTTATAATCCTAAATAGCTCACACACTATATTATTATTATATTGAGTTGTTTTATGATAATTCAATATAAAAATATTGCATATTAACTTAAATATGAGCACTAACCATATAGTTTCTTAACATACACACATATTTAATTTGTTGGCAATTGGTGTTTTCATTGATGTCAAAAGGAGAAAGGAACATGAAGTTTGATTGGTAGTGTTAGTCATTGATGTCATGTGTTGTGTTGAGATTACTTGGTCTAGTTGCTATTGATGAGGTGACATGGTGTCTTAACTAGGCATGATGGATTGCAGGAGTGATGTAGTGTTGTGATGATGTCATGAAGCTTGTTGAAGGATGTGTGGTAGTGGGAAGAGTGATGAAGTACGAGAGGTGGGTCAACATGGGAAGGATGTCAAATGATCAGACTCTCGTTTAAGAGGCCGAATCAACTTAGGATAGGGTGTCTATGATGGATAT
>CM034152.1:381073946-381084968 GCA_019776745.2 Taxus chinensis | reverse complement strand
ACTAATCTTCAACGGGGTCAATAACCCTTCTTCCTAGTTCATGAAAACAAGCACCAGCCTCGTCACTGGTTGTTTTCAGATAGGCACCATGACTCTCCTTTCTCCTTGGCGACAAATCTCCACCAAAAGCTGAATGGGTCCGCCCTCACTGTTTCCAAGATGGGGTAGCACAGACTACTCAGTTCCCTGTCCCTCTGCATGACCCTCAACTCCTTCCTGTACATCTGTCCTCCCAAGATCCATCACCCTAGTAGCCTCACATCACTAGTCAATCTCCCTTTCATGCACTTCACTTTACTTGAGCCATCTCTCTTCCCTCTCATTTCCCTGTTGTTATATCTCCTCTTTCCTCCACCCAAGCTCCCTACCCACACTCATAATGGTTTTAGCTATCCATTGTGGAAAGCCTCTAAACGCATGGGTAACCATCAATATCTTCATAGCTAAGAGGAATAACAACGTAAAATGTTCCTCTAGGTTCTCATAGAACTTCAACTTAGCACCTCCAGACAAGAATACGTGGAAATGGTGTACTCTAGAGTGACAAACTAGTCGTACTTCCCTCTCCCCCTATGATCTACAACATGGGTCCATGTCAGATCTACATGCTAAAACCTTTTGATAGTCTTCTTCGGTCTATACTGTGAATCCATATCCAACTTGTCTAGACAATGGATGAAAGTCATTCATATAATTTCTACTAGGAAGCATAAAAAGAAGTTCTCCTATAGATAATGGTAGATGTTATCTTCTACCGCTATGCAATTAAACTCATCCAGTGCTGAATCTCTGAGAAATTCATCCTCTGTCTCTTGAACCTGATGCAACAACTTTTCCAATGTAACCACTCCTTCAGTCTCAACTACCAGAATCATGATGTAGGCGTAATATCCCATACAACTTGCAAACAGAGGTCCTAGTATGGAAACAAGAGGTAGTAATTTTTACTTCCCATCTACAAAAAGAAGAACACCATGGCACTGGCCTAGTCATCCAGTAGAACTAAGCTGAATGCTCATTAAGGCACGTGCAGGTACTGAGTCTCTCTTTTATGTGAGTTTAGAGTGGGAAGCATCATTTACATTATTTAGTGTAAACGTTTTTTATTAGGGGATGTGAAACATACAAGGACATAAGCTTAGAACAACCTTAGGTCCTGAATCACCTTAGATGATACTTAAAATAGAACCAAACATTGCATTATGATTGAAAAATTACACAAGCATCATACATACAATGAAAGGAAAGAAACTCATATGATAAATATGGCATTAAAACCATTGTAGCCATGTCTATTTATAAAGGTAACCTCAATATATTCATTGATTCATTTACAGAGTTTTCATAGAGAAAGACCATGATCATCATATCACTAGACGTAATTACTAGATACAGAAAAAGAAAATTACACCTCCATGCTTTAGTACATTCTTTTCCTGAATACAACTATCCGACTTGTATTAATTCTTCAGATCTCCGCTCCCTTCTCTAGTCCTATACCCCGTCTTGTAGAGTTTAACCCCCTAGGAACGTGTGTGTTTTATAATTCTCCGACAACACTTCCAAACTCACTGCCAAGCCTTCCAGCTCCTCAGATTGGTGCCAAGTTTCAATTTGGTCCCATGCAAGGCAGCTTTCTCCAACCTGGGCTTAGCACAGACTACTCAAGTTCCATGTCCTCTGCATGAACCTCAACTCCTTCCTATAACATCTGTCTCCATAGATCCATCACACTAGCAACCTCACGTCATCTAGCAATCTCCCTTTCATGCACTTCAGTATATTTGAGCCATCTCTCTTCCCTCTCATTTTCTGTTGTGATATCTTGCCATCTTCCTCCACCCAAGCTCCCTTACCCAGCACTCAGAATGGTTTAGCCTAGCCATTGGGAAAGCCTCTAAACTCATGGTAACCATCAATATCTTCATAGCTAGAGGAATAACACGTAGAAATGTTCCTCTAGGTTCTCATAGAAATTCAAACTTAACAACCTCTAGACAAGAATACGTGGAAATGGCATACTCTAGAGTGTAACTAGTCAGTACTCCTCTCCACCAATGATCTACATCATGGGTCCATATCAGATCTACATCCTACAACCTTTGGTAGTCTTCTTCGGTCTATACATGATCGATCCATAATGCCAACTTGATCTAGATGCATATAGCTGAAAGCCATTCATATAGTTCTACTAGGGAAGTAGTAGAAGAAGGTCTCATATAGATCATGGTAGAGGTTATCTTCTACCCATCTATGTGCACATTAAACTCAGGTCCAGTGCTGAATCTCTGAGAAAATTCACCCTCCATGCCCTTGAACCACGATTCAACATTGTCCAATGTTAATCACTTTTTCATTCCTCACTACACAGATCATGATGTATGCTATATCTCACTATAACTTCAAAAAGAGGTCCTGGTAACGAAACCAAGATGTAGTCATTTTTAGTCCCATCATAAAAGGAAGAAACCCCATGTGTGCCAGCCTATCACCCAGTAGAAGCTGATCTCTCACCTGAGGCACGCACGGGTACCGAGTCTCTCTTTTATGTGAGTTTAGTGGGAAGCATCATTTATGATTAGTGTAAGAGTTTTTATGAGGGAGTTGAAACATACAAGGACCATAGGGCTTAGAACACCCTCTAGATCCTTGTAAGTCACCTTAGACTGAGTACTTTAATAGAATCCAAAACATGCATTATGATAGAAAGAATTATACAAGCATTCATACATAGCATGAAAGGAAAGAGAACTCATATGAGATAAATATGCATTAAAACCATTGATATCCATGTCTATTTATAAAAGGTAACCTCATTATATTCATTGATTCATTACAGAGTGTCACAGAGAGTAGACCATGCAGTCATGCATATCACTAGACGTATGTAACTAAGATAACAGAAAAAGAAAAATTACAACTCCATGCTTAGTACATTCTTTCCTGAATACAAATATCCACTTGTAGTAATTCTGCAGAGCTCCGCTCACTCTCTAACCTGCTATATATCGTACTTGTCTATGTTTTACTCTGCAGGCACTTGTATTTATAATTCTCCTACACTACCAACTCACCTTCCAGCATCCTCAGATATGGTGCCAAGTGTCGAATGTGGTCCATGTGAGCATGCTTCTCCAAGGCCTGGGCTTTCCACTTTACCTCATGATGTTCTTATAGAAGATTCCATCTAGGCATGCTCTTTCCTGGGCCAGCCTATCGTCAGGATGGCATCTTATCCATGCACAACCAATCACACTTTTCACGTGTTCTACCCTGGGTACTCAAATTGACTAAGTCTCGAGCCTCCTTTCACATGTCGCATGTGCTATGTGCTTCCCTAAAACTTTCTCTCGTGCGCTTTTTCCTTACGTACCATTTCATAACTAGGAACCTGTGCACCTACGTTCCTTCATACTTGGCCAATATTCCAAGGGTCCAACAATGAAGTAAACCCAATTCAGAGTCATTGTAAATGCAATGCTTATAATTAGTATGGGATGGCTATGAGTGGTATTATTGCTTAGATTCTAATCTTATTTTAATGTTTTTTATTTTTGGATTGTTATTTCTTACCATGTTATTGAACTAAGAAAACATATTGCTAGGGCACTATTTGAACCCTAATGATGGGAAATTAGAAATTAATAAAATTCTTGAAACCATATAATGGAAACTTATATAAATTGTGATTTTGAAGATATCAATATGATGACCTAACCACAGAGGAAACTAAAACATGTAATAATAAACTATGTTATAATACTATCTATTGGATGATATAGTTCCCTTGTGTTGATTTGGTGTAAATAGGGTTAGGATCCTTGTGATGGAAATGTTTTTGGGTGGCATGGGACATTTAAAAATGTTACTAATTACTTGTTTCCCATCTCTAGTTTTTCTTTGTTTGATGATCAGGTTCATGGTAGATTATTTTAGATAAGATAAAAAAGGTTTTGTTTTAAACCAGGGACAAAAAAAACCCCATACAAAGAGGAGCAAGTTTTTCAAAGATAAAAACTAAAAAAGAGCCATGGAGGTAGATATAAAAAATATTTGACAACATGCCCCCACACAAAGTAAGCCAATCTACAAGAGTTTGTAAATTAATATAGAGTTTTTTAAATTCCTAAAGGGACAGACAAAGGAAAGTAAACATAAAGAAAAGGGAAGCAATATGTACGTAGAATAGTTCACCGTATCCTTTCTACGAGATCTGGTACTCAAGACCACCATCTCTTGAGTATTCTAGACACCTTGATAATGACCCTTTTTCAGATGGTTGACTACCTCATTCTCAGTCTGGGTCTTGACCTACTCTTCCCTTTGATCCTTGTTATGATTGGACTCAACAACCATACCCGATTTGTCACTAGTATATGAATCCTCATTGTTCAGAAGAACTCAACATAAATTCATCTTATTTTCCCCTCCTTAGAATAGTAACCTAATCCTGTAGGATAGAAATCCATTGCTCTTGCATAACATAATCATCTTGGATAACCCTGATGGTTTTTCTCTGGGAATCAATTCTTTGATGGAAATATTTTAGCTCATGTATGAGGTTTTTATTGACGGTGAGAATGGTATCAGTAGTGGTCTCAACCCTCATCAGTATGGCCTCCCATTCAACATGTTCCTAGGCCATTTTAGTGGAATTTTCATCTAAATTCTTGATTCCTTTTTTATGATTACAAAAGGCATCTGCAATACCCCTATCCAGATTAATAAATTTTTGTTTCTTAATTTTGTTAATGTGGGAAGAGAGGGTTTCCTGATCAGAATCATAGTCATTGATAGAGAAAGGAATTTCCAATTTACCACTTTGAACCATGTGAATAATGAGACCCTGGTGGAGGGGGATATCCGTATTCTCTTTCCTAAAATCCTCATTGGTTGAGAGAAATGACTGATAGAGAAAATAAGCAAGACTCATAGTTTGGTTCTGATGGAAAAAATTGAGGATAAACAAATGATGAGTAATTTTTTTTTTAAAATTTCCTTCGCGGGTCAAATAATTCATAATAACCAAGAAGTCATCATCCCACCTATCTGATAGAAAGGTGTGAGAAATACCATCATCATAAGCTATTATTTTTTCCCCGAATTTAAAGAAAGTAAAAATTTCATGTTTTTCCTGGTTTTGTCTTTAAATTTTTTGAGGCCCTCCATTTTTAACCCAATAACCTCAAATATTTCATTCTTAGAAACATCAATATGAACCCCATGAAAAACTAAAAACCATCCTTCTAGAAAATAACAAAATCAACAGACAGGATAGGGTCATTACCTTTGAGCAGTCAAATGAACTTGGTAAAACTACCTTTATGCAACAATTTCCAAAGAGCTGTGTCATTTTTGAGGTGGAGAAAAGTAGAGGGATTGATTCTCACCCTATCACCCCCATGAAACCTGTAAGATGAACACCTTCACATACTTAAGAGATAAACTAGGAAAATTTGTGGAAAAAGTAAGTGAAATTGACAAGGCTAGTTTTCTAAAAAAGGGAATTCCTTTCGAAGACCCAAACATGTGAACCATGGGTTTCATAATAACCCTTCCTCCTACATTGTGCCATCATTAATGAGATTTAATCACTTGAATAAGGATTAAATTTCCCAATCCATAGTCTCCAAATCCACTATGGTGGTACCTTTTTCGAGGCAGCACATTCACCAATTTGAAGATCCCTTCCCGATAAGTGTGTTGAATGACCACTTGTTCAAATGAAGCAAGAATGACATGTGCCTCCATAATCAAATTATTAAGATTCCAACCAAAAAATTCTTATCTCTTTAAGGGCATTTATGACAGGTGTAAAAATCACCCTCAATAATCATATTTTTATTCCTAAATCATGACAAAATCTAACACCCCAAAGCATGGATCTGGCCTCGGTGACATTGTTCAATTGGTTACCTATAGGCTCCACATAGGCACCAATGAAATTTATGCTATGGTCATGAACCAGAACCCCTCCATTAGCCACTTTTTCATTCACATGGGCCAGCCTGTCAAAGTTGAGCTTGTGGTTGTCATCCAATGTTTTTATCCATTTGACATTAAGTTTCAATTTTTCCTTAATGGTGGTGGTGGATTCAGCCTCTAAGTTTCTAAGAATGTCCATTTTTTACTTTGACACACTCTGACCTATTTGGGTTTAAGGATCCTTAAGTTATCCTTAAGATCTCATTTCACTTTATCAGACACCCTACTTGAGCTGATTGATTTGTTCCTGAAGATCCTATTATTACGTTCAATCCAGATTCCCCATAAAACATGAGGCAGGGACAACTACCACATTTTTTAACCATGTCATTCTAAAAATTGAAGGTCCACTGCTCAGGTAAGAGGGAAACATCTCCTAGAAGGACATTCCAGAAACAAGTGCCTGATGGTTTTTTCAAGTGTCCTTACACAACCCACATTATTAATAATTGATCATTCCTCTCCTTCTGAGTTGATCGATAGTAAGGACCTTACCTTTGATGATTTCCCAAAAAAGTGTTGATCTTAGGTATAAGATGCTTATTCCAAACCTTCCTCCAAACGATATTTGATTCCAAATGATCAAATTTTTTCAAATATCCATATTTTACCTCATAATCCCCTATGTTAGCGAGTCTCCAGATTATCTCATCCTCGACATTGTAAGGTGGGATATGAAGATCCATGAGTTTCCTTTTTAACTCATGAAAAGAGTGGAATATCCCCATATATGTTCTAAAAAGAAAAGGAGTGGGAAGGATAGGATACCATATTCATTCTGCATCCCAGTAATTACACACAAGATCTCCCTTCTCATTAGATTAGAAATGCCAAAGCTCACTCCATGGGCCATTCAAATTGAGGGAAACATCCTCTACCCAAGGATCCTCCCAAATTTGATTTTAGAACCATCTCCAAGGTTCCAATTTTCCACCCTTTGATTAACAATTTCCTAGATTTACAAAAGTTGTTCCAGAATATAGAGCCTCTCGGGAGCACCATGTCACTGAAGAAATCCATCATTTTGCTAAAGGGAAAAAAACATTTCACTTTCAGAATAGTCACCTAGATATAAAATATGTCAACCTCTTTATGTAGGCTCCACCCCACCTTAGCAATGAGGGCATGTTCATAATTCTGAATATTCTTTAGACCCAAACCACCCTTATCCTTGGGTTGAGTAACCTTGTCCCAAGTAACCAAAAGTAATCTATTTTTATCCTCAGATCCAGTCCATAGGAAACTTTTCTGAATTCCTTCAATGGTCTTCTTGACTCTGCTTGGAAGAATAAAAATGGACATGATATACACCAAAATGAACTGATCATACTACTCTGAAAAAGTTGATCCTTCTCAGCTTGAGAAAGTAAAGATCCTTTCTAATAGGTAAGATTCTTATAAATCTCTCAATGAGTTGGTTCCAACCTCCTTCTTCGATTTTAATCCCACAGAGAGGCATTCTCAAGTAGGAATCTAGGAGATTTTTGATATTACAATCCAGGATGGTAGCCAATGTTTTATGTTATTCCTCTTAAACATTTATAAAGAAACTAAGATTTTTCCTAAAGTTAATTTTCTTCCTTATAGCTCTCTCATACTTCTTAGTGATACCATTTGATAGTCTTAGCTTCTTGAACAACTACTATGACCCAAAAGGACTGTATCATCAACAAACTTCTGCATGCATTGCTTTTCAATTCCATTGGAAACCTTAATCCCCACCATGTTTCCTTCTCTATGGGATTTAAGGAATAACCTACACTAATTTTCAGCCATAATTATATATAGAAAAGGGGATAAATGATCCCCTTGTCTCACGATCCCCCTTTTAGCTTTGAAAAATCCATTGGGTTTTCCATTTATGATAACATAGAAGCTCAAATCTTTAGTACAATCCTGAATCATTTTAATAAAATGAGAGTTGTAACCCAACTTATAGAGAAGAGAGTACAAAATTCCAAAGAAATTATGTCATAGGATATTTTCTTCATGTCCTAAAACTGTTAGGAATTAGAGAACAAGTATGTGGAAACAATTCCTTAAACCACATAAATATGTCCTATGTAGTAGAAAACTATATAGCAGAAATTTTACTTGCAGAAATATAACAATATAAATAATAATGCACAAAAGAAGACAAGACAAGATTTAATGTGGTTCACCCAATGTGGGCTACGTCCACCAAGAACTTGTTCAAATTTTATTATCAACAAGATTAAAAAAACTCTTACAGTATTCTCTCAATTATGAACTCACAACAAAATTCCAAATATGTTAAACCACAATTAACAATTGACCCCAATTGCTTAACCTTGATTACTCTTGATCACCTCTTGATCATTAAGACTCAATACCTCTTGAACACTCAAGATATCTTCAAGATACCCTAACACCTCTATTTATAGGATTAAAATCCTTCTAATAAGCCCTAAAGCCAACCCTAGAAGTTTGAAAGTCATGACTTTTCAAATTCCCACGGCTGAAAAAAATAGTCTCAACGTTAATAGTCAATTAACAACATGTAACAGCAATAACATAATGACTACGCATATAACGTCGCAGCAAATTTGACTGAAGAATGCTCTTGAAGTCTCCAAAATTAACCGTTCGAGCTCCAACACTTCAATACTAATTCCAGAAGACCAAAAAATAGGCTCCACACCCCAACAATCTCCCACTTGGAGACTATTTCCACTGAGAAAAGTTCTTAACCCTTCATTATCAACCATGAAGGCCAATCAAAGTTGAACACAACTTCAACTTCTCCCTTGTGACCACCTTGGTCATCATATCTACAGGATTCTGATTGGTATGATGAATCTTTTCTAGCTTCAACTTATCTTCTTCCAAAGTTGTCCTGATGAAATGATATCTCAGTTGAATGTGCTTCATCCTAGAGTGGAAAGTGGAGTTCTTTGCCAAATGAATAGCACTCTAACTATCACTTTGTAGTCTCCCAACTTATTTCTTATGAACCAACTCATCAAGAAACTAATGTAGCCAAATCATCTCCTTGGTTTTCCTCTGTGGCAGCAACATACTCAGTCTATCTACGGTTGACAAAGCCACAACCTTTTGTAACCATGAAATCCAACTCACTGTTGTATCACCAACCATAAATACATAACCTGTCATGCTCTTCTTGCTATCCAAATATCCCTGCCATGTCTGAAATCTACATATCCATGTAATGTAGTGTCTGATGCTGACCAAAACACAATGTTGCTCCCATGGTCCCTCTCAAATACCAAAGGATCCACTTTACTACCTGCCAGTGTTCTCTACCTGAATCACTCATAAAACTGCTCACTATTCCCATTACATGGGAAATGTCACACCTAGTGCATACTATAACATACATCAAGCTACCTACCGCTACTTAGTATGGTACCCTAGACATTTGGATTTTATCCTCCTCATCTTGGGACTTTACTTCTTTGATAATTTAAAGTGACCTACCAAAGTAGTACCAACCAGTTTGGCATCATGTATACTAAACCTTCTCCAATACCTTCTTTATGTACTCTTCTTGAGATAATACCAACTTCCTCTCCTTCCTGACTTATCAAGTTATTCTCCCCCAAATCATTCATAGAAAAGGAGTCACCTAGCTACTTCTTGAGTACCTTTATTTCTTACATGTTTTAAGCTATCATCTACATACAGGCAAATAATATAAATACCATCAAAAAAATTCTCTATGTACATGTAATGGAGTGGACACATGGAGTAACCCTACCCTACATAAAAACTATCAAACTTCATGTACCACTACAGTGGAGCTTGTTTTACCATACAAGCTCTTCTTCAATTTGCACACTAACCTCTCTTCCCTGACCTCATAACCCCTATGGCTGTTGCATGTACATCTACATCACCATGAAGCAGTCTTCACATAATATTCAAAGTGCATCCTTCTAATGCAAATTTCTTCAAGTTCTTCCCAGAAATAAGCATATCATCTACATACAAGCACAAAATAATATAACTACCATTAAGAAAAATTTTGATGTACACGTAATGGTCTAAGTGACACCTGGAGTAACCCTACTCCTACATAAAACTATCGAACTTCATGTACCACTATTCATGTGGAGCTTGTTTCAGGCCATACAAGCTCTTCTTCAATTTGCACACTAACCTCTCCTTCCCTTTGACCTCATAACCCTGTGGCTGTTGCATGAACAATTCCTCCTCCAACTCACCATGAAGGAATGTATTCTTCACATCCAACTATTCAAATTGAAAGTCTTCTACTGCAACTAAACCAAGAACAGTCCTAATAGAAGTCATTTTAACAACTAGAGAAAAAATTTCATCAAAGTCTATACCTTTCTTCTGTGTAAATCCTTTGACCACCAACCGAGCCTTGTATCATTTCCTACCTCCATCTTCCTCTTTCAATTATATCAACCACTTGTTTCCTGTAATGCTCTCTTGCCCTCAGGTAGCTCCACCAAATCCCAAGTCTTGTTTTCCATAAGAGATCTATGTTCATCAATGGCCTGCTCTCACTTCTTACTAGAATCCACTTGTACTTCTTCATCAAAGCACTCTATCTCTCCAATGTTAGTGAGAAATAAATAATTCAAAGATGGAGTAAATCATTCAGGTTCTCTTCTTACCCTAGAAGACCTTCTCACCTCAGGAGTTTGGGGTTCCTGATGAGTAGGTACCTGCAAGACCTGGTCCTCTCACTCAAGGCCTGGTGTGCTCTATACTCTGCATATGAAGGGACATCTATCCCTGCAGCCATTAGATGATCTTGATAATATCTCGCCTCTCCTAAGGCATCCCTGAACCTGGCCATGGGTATTATCTGTGGTGGTGCCATAGGCCTCTGACCCTGTACCAATACCATGGGACCCTGTCCCGCCCCTATCTGTAAAACGGGACCCTCTCCATGAGCCTGTGTGGATTCCTGTGTCTCTATTTAGGCCTAAAGGGACACAATTTGTGCCTATGCAGTACACATGTAGGGCGGGTAACATGTACTCCATCTCCATATACACCCTATGCAGGTACATGTCCCTGTGC